>MXAW01000001.1:8340000-8347140 GCA_002554605.1 Helotiales sp. F229 | reverse complement strand
AAGTCGTAACAAGGTTTCACCACGGAGACCGTGCATCCCCCGGGGAGGCAGCGCGACTAAAAACAACGCTGCCGCATGCAAGTCAGGCAACTGGCAACACGATCGAATTGCGGGGACCTCCTAAAGCTTCACATACCACCTACCCTTGAAAAGGGGCGGCACGGTCATATGGTGGAGATGCTACAATGGACGATCCGCAGCGAAGACCCTACAGCGCAAGCCACGGGTAACGTTCACAGACTAAGTGATTGTGGGTAGCGTGCTACTTAAGATATAGTCGAGCCGTAACTGAAAGGTTAAGGATGAAGGTCCGTAGGTGAACCTGCGGAAGGATCATTACTAGAGCAATGGATAGGCAGCGCCCCACAGAAGCTTGCTTCGTGGCGGGCTACCCTACTCCGGTAGGGTTTAGAGCCGTCGAACCCCTCGAAGAAGTTCGGTCCTGAACTCCACCCTTGAATAAATTACCTTTGTTGCTTTGGCGGGCCGCCTTGTGCCAGCGGCTTCGGCCGTTGAGCGCCCGCCAGAGGACCACAACTCTTGTTTTTAGTGATGTTGAGTACTATATAATAGTTAAAACTTCAAACAACGGATCTCTTGGTTCTGGCATCGATGAAGAACGCAGCGAAATGCGATAAGTAAATGTGAATTGCAGAATTCAGTGAATCATCGAATCTTTGAACGCACATTGCGCCCTCTGGTATTCCGGCGGGCATGCCTGTTCGAGCGTCATTATAACCACTCAAGCTCTCGCTTGGTATTGGGTTCGCGGTCTCGCGGCCCCTAAAATCAGTGGCGGTGCTGTCGGCTCTACGCGTAGTAATACTCCTCGCGATTGAGTCCGGTGGGTCTACTTGCCAACAACCCCCATTATTTTACAGGTTGACCTCGGATCAGGTAGGGATACCCGCTGAACTTAAGCATATCAATAAGCGGAGGAAAGAAACCAACAGGGATTACCTCAGTAACGGGCGAGTGAAGCGGTAACAGCTCAAAATTTGAAAGCTAGCTCTTTTAGAGTTCGCATTGTAATTTGTAGAAGATGCTTCGGGTGTGGCCCCGGTCTAAGTTCCTTGGACAGGACGTCATAGAGGGTGAAGAATCCCGTATGTGACTGGGTGCTTTCGCTCATGTGAAGCTCTTTCGACGAGTCGAGTTGTTTGGGAATGCAGCTCAAAATGGGTGGTAAATTTCATCTAAAGCTAAATATTGGCCAGAGACCGATAGCGCACAAGTAGAGTGATCGAAAGATGAAAAGCACTTTTGGAAAGAGGGTTAAACAGTACGTGAAATTGTTGAAAGGGAAGCGCTTGCAACCAGACTTGCGCGCTGATGATCATCCGGGCTTCTGCCCGGTGCACTCGTCTGCGCTCAGGCCAGCATCGGTTTCGGTGGTGGGATAAAGGCCCTGGGAATGTAGCTCCTCTCGGGGAGTGTTATAGCCCTGGGTGCAATGCCGCCTACCGGGACCGAGGACCGCGCTTCGGCTAGGATGCTGGCGTAATGGTTGTAAGCGACCCGTCTTGAAACACGGACCAAGGAGTCTAACATCTATGCGAGTGTTTGGGTGTCAAACCATACGCGTAATGAAAGTGAACGGAGGTGAGAACCTTAAGGGTGCATCATCGACCGATCCTGATGTCTTCGGATGGATTTGAGTAAGAGCATAGCTGTTGGGACCGAAAGATGGTGAACTATGCGTGAATAGGGTGAAGCCAGAGGAAACTCTGGTGGAGGCTCGCAGCGGTTCTGACGTGCAAATCGATCGTCAAATTTGCGTATAGGGGCGAAAGACTAATCACGATCTATTGAGGCTAAGCCGTGGCATCTTATTTTGAGAGAAAAATCTCCCCATGATCTACTCTGTCTTCACAGGGGGAAAAGCAAGGGGGATGATAATTTTGTGGGCGGTTTCCTACAACCTAAAGGGTAGCGGAGAT
This sequence comes from Helotiales sp. F229, assembly GCA_002554605.1. Lineage (NCBI taxonomy): Eukaryota > Fungi > Ascomycota > Leotiomycetes > Helotiales > Helotiales sp. F229. The sequence goes on along the minus strand of MXAW01000001.1, from coordinate 8,345,200 downwards.
GTGACAAATGTCAAGTACTTGGTGAAGATAAAAAAAAACCTTCACAGTTCAGCTACCCTGCGAGGGGACTTTGGGGAAGGAAAATCAGACACACTTGGGCGTAGCTCCAGGGTAGCATACCCTGGGGGAGTACGCTGGAGGAAGACGTCACATCTCACCTACCCTGCGAAGGACTTGTGGGAATTTGAGCGGTCACACTTGGCTACCTTTAAGAGTGTCCTACAGGCTAGGGCTACAGGCATCCATACACTGGAGGAGTACGCTGGAAGAAGACGTCACATCTCACCTACCCTCTGAGGAATTTATAGGGGGTGGCTACAGGTGTCATAGCCTGAGGAGTACGCTGAGGAAGACGTCACATCTGAGCTACCCTTTGAGGAATTTTACAGGCGGTGGTACAGGGTGTGAGACGCTGGAGTGTACGCTGGAAGCTGTGGTAGGGCATGACTACAGGGTACAGTACCCTGAGGAGGTACGCTGGAAATGAACTCACATCTCGCCTACCCTTCAAGGGAATTGGTGGAATTTGAATGGTCACACTTGGGCTACCTTAGACTTTCCTACGGGCGGTGGCTATAGGGTGTCATAGCCTGGAAGGAGTACGCTGGAGAGCGCTCTCACATCAGCCTACCCTGTAAAAGTCTTGGTGAAAAACTTGGGTTACCCTTGAGAATTTAATTACAGCGGTGGTTACAGGTGTTACAACACTGGAGGAATACGCTGGAGATTGTTATAGGCATTGCTGTAGGTAGTACCCCGGAGGGGTATGCTGGATGATGGTCCCACACTTGAGCTACCCTGTAATAAATTTCCCGCGGGTGTTGCTTTAGGGATCATACACTGGAGAGGCACACTGGAGAGATTTACAGGGGGCTCTGTCAGTGCATCCATGCGCTGAAGGATTAACGCTGGGGATATACCACACCTGTCTACCCTTCGAGGAACTCTACAGAGGTAAATACAGGGTGACGAGGACACTGAAGAGATTTACAGGTGTCGCTACTGCGTGTTGTACCCTGAGGAGGTACGCTGAAGGATGAACTCACATCTGGCCTACCCTGCGAAGGGACTTGGAAAATATGGGGGTCACACTTGAGCTACCCTTTAAAATGTCCTACAGGCTAGGCTACAGGGCATTATACACTGAGGAGTACGCTGGGATGAACTCACATCTGACTACCCTCTGAGGAATTTACAGCGGTGGCTACAGGGTGTGAGACGCTAGAGAGTACGCTGGGGATATGTGTAGGGGTAGCTCCAGGGTAATCATACCCTGGAGGAGTACGCTGGGAGGTATGAACTCACATCTGGGCTACCCTCTGAGGAATTTACAGGGCGCTGGCTACAGGGTGTCACACACTAGAGGTGTACGCTGGAAGCTGTGGTAGGGCCTGACACAGGGTATCATAGCCTGAGGAGTACGCTGGAGGAAGACGTCACATCTCGCCTACCTTTGAGGAATTTATAGGGGGTGGCTACAGGGGTATCATAGCCTGAAGGAGTACGCTGGAGGGAGATCCAACATTTGCCTGCCCTACTTGGTGTGAGAATTTGAATGAACACACTTGGACTACCCTTTGAACCTTGCTGTAGGGTATTGTACACTGTAATGATTTATAGTTGGTGAATTTGGGCTAAACGATCCTGAAGCGGGTAGCTACATTGGATTGTCACCCTTGACCTACCCTCTGAAAAATTTCCAAAGGGTAGCTGAGATGTGATGGGGTACTGTAGTGGGAAAAAGTAGTTTTCCCTTAGTAATCTTTTTTTATTGTAGGCTGATAGAGCGTCAAAAATGACGTAGGGTCCACCCTTTCCTGGCACACGATTATATGTGCCCTCACCGCGAAATTTTGATTTTCACATTTGAGCTACCCTTTGAAGATTTCAGTTTTCACACTTGAGCTACCCTTCGGAAATTTCATAGGGTAGCGGAGGTGTGTAGTGATGGGACTTGGTACAAAAGTATAGTCCACACTTTCCTAGCCCAGGATTGTATGTGCCCTCGCTGTGAAATTTCGATTTTCACATTTGAGCTACCCTTTGGAAACTCATTCTTCCACTTGAGTTACCCTTTGGAAATTTTAATCGTCACACTTGAGCTACCTTTTGAAGGCTGCACACTCGAGCTACCCTTCAGAAATTTTCACAGGGTAGCTGAGATGTGATAGGTGCGACTTGGTGGAAAAAAGAAGTTTTCCCTTAATAATTTTTATTATTATAGGGTGATAGAGCGTCAGAAATGATGTAGGGTCCACACTTTCTTGGCCTGGAATACTATGTGCCTTTGCCGAGAAATTTTACTTTTCACATCTCAGCTACCTTGTAAAATTAGTTGAGATGTGATGGGTAGTACTGGTGAAGAATCTATTTTCCCCTAGTAAAAATATTATGTTATAGGCTGATAGAGCGTCGAAAATGACGTAGGGTCCACACTTCCTTAGCCTAGGATTGTATGTGCCCTCCTTGAGAAATTTCAATTTTTCACACTTGGCTTACCCTTCGAGAAATTTCACCAGGTAAGTGAGATGTGAGGGATAGTGATGAAAAATATCTCGCCGTGGGCTAATAGAATATCAAAAATGATGTAGGGTTTATAATTTTTTAACCTGAGGTGTGTACTATCACCAAGAAATCGTACCTTTCACACTTGACTTACCCTTTGTAAAAACTATCCCTTCTTAATTTATGCCTTTGATTAGTGCTAAAGGTGTTGTTATAGGACCTTTTAAGATAGAAACACATCTCCCTTTAATTTAAACTCTTTTTTATTTCATCTTAGCGAGTAAAATATGCTGCGGATTTGCCCGGAACTTTTTGGTGAGGGGAGGGGGGTCGAAATTTTTTTGCACACAAATCATTTGTCGGAAAATATTTTCCCGACGAAAGGCATTTGTACACATTTTTTAAGGCCACAGGAAGTCGGTGGGTATATGAGAGGAGGCGTTCCGACGTTGGGTATATGAAAAGAAGAATCTTCAGTGGCAGGTCTAGTGGGTTAGGGCTTTAGGGACATAGCTTAGGGGTATCTTATGGTGTTGAAGCCTATATATGTGGTAATTTGACGTTATTCATAGTGATGTGGCGCTGATGTTGAAGGGTATTATTAAGGGCTGGGATATTATGGGTTAAGGGCTGTCTTACGCTATTGAGGGCTTATAGTTGGGATGTGAGGGTTTGGGGTCTGTTTAGGGGCGACTATACCCTGAACTAAGGCTAGGGATGTTTCATCTTTAGCCTGTGGGCGCTGGGGGTGACCTTCCGACTGGCGGAGGCCTCGTAAGGGGGTGATGCCGGGAGGTGGGAATGGGGTTAGACCGCCCCTGCTAAGGCAGAAGGTCAGGGCAGAAGGTCCCGGCGACCCAAAACCGGGCTACAGGGTAGGCTAGGTGTGAAAATTTCCGGGGAATCTTAGAATTTTTCTCCTTGGGGGAATTTTTTTCCCTTCTACTTTCTCCCTTTGTCCTCTTCTTCCTTCTCCAGAACTTTTTTACAGGTTCTGGGGGGCTTGGATACCCTAAGTCACTCATAGGGTAGCCTAGTTGTGAAGGGGATGGGATATCTCCAAGGTAAATCTATCCAAAGGGTAGCTCAAGTGTGAACAGCCTGTAGCTACAGGGCACAGGCGCTGGAGGGCAGCCCTGTGGGGTCGAGAGGGTAGCTCAAGTGTGCAAAGGGTAGGTGAAGTGTGAACAGCCTGTAGCTACAGGGCACAGGCGCTGGAGGGCAGCCCTGTGGGGTCGAGAGGGTAGCTCAAGTGTGCAAAGGGTACTTGGTGAAATTTCCGCGTGTGAAGGGTAGCTCGGGTGTGGCTTGGTGGTGGCGGGCTCCAGGGCACTCCCACAGGCGTCTGTACGCTGTAGGCATGCCCTATAAGTCCCTGGCACCCCTCCCACAGCGTGGGTGGCCCTGGAGGACACCCTGGAGGAGTGCCCCGAAGTGCGACGTGCAACAAAACCAGATCTGCCACGTGATCCAGAGGGTAGCTCGGGTGTGGCTTGGTGGTGGCGGGCTCCAGGGCACTCCACAGGCGTCTGTACGCTGTAGGCATGCCCTATAAGTCCCCTGGCACCCCTCCCACAGCGTGGGTGGCCCTGGAGGACACCCTGAAGATGCCCTAGAGTGCGATGTGCAACAAAACCAGATTCACGCCATAGTTTGTCGTATACCCCCCCCCTATATGGATCAATCTCATAGCTACGGAGATGTTTGATACGGCTTCTAGGTCCATTTTTTAACGCTGAATCCGATGCCGCTGTTAGTTTATCAATCAAATGCCTCTGTATAGGTGTTTACCCCCCTCCGATCCGTACTATACTGCTTGGTCACCTTCCGGCGGATTATGATCAAAACAACCTTTCTATACTGTTCCCCTACCCCGATTATGCCATACACCACTCTCCCAGGTCCCAAGTGCCCTTTGTGGCGAGAAATTAATTTCCCGACAAAGTCGGTAGTAGGAAATCATTTGTCGGAAAATTATTTTTTGTCCCTTTATAAGCTGTACACTCACGACCCCAAGTCAAGTCGTAGTCATTTCTTGAGAGGAAACGTATGGTATAAACAGAAGTGTCGTACCGGCTCCGTTCGGCGCTACAGCCCCTGCGCGCATCGAGGTCCTACCTATACGTTGGAATCAGCGCCTGTTTCTACCTAGGGTCGGTTTTTAGGCCCCCCGCCACTGAGTTCACCCACCAAAAGGTTCCCTACAGTGGGCCACATCACTGTAAGATGCCCCTGGCGACTCCTCAGGCTTACCCTACAGGGCCACACACCCTGTAGGCCACCACTACCGAAAATCTTCAGGGTCGAGCTCTAGGCTCGACTACCCTGGAGCCATACGCTGGAGCGACCACTCCCCACTGAAGCCCGGTAAGGCCCAAATTTATTTCCTCGGATGCGCGGATTTGCCCGGAACTTTTTGGTGAGGGGGGGGGGGTCGAAATTTTTTTGCACACAAATCATTTGTCGGAAAATTATTTTCCGACCAAAGGCATTTGCACACATTTTTAAAGGCCACAGAAAGTCGGTGGGTATATGAAGGGAGCAGACTGGAGTCGATTCGAAAAATCCTACAGTGTGTTACGGGCATGTATTCATGAACTAGCACTCTTGTAGGTACCTTTGATCAGGTACGATGACCGCTGAGAAGGCCTGTATCCCTGCTAAGCATTACTTTAGTGGTCTCTTAGATTTATTA